>LBNR01000022.1:0-24050 GCA_001262555.1 Fusarium nygamai | reverse complement strand
CTATTCAACAAGGACCACGGAGTCTAGGAATTGATGCTGTAAGGCGCTTCACTTCCAGGATGGATGCTTGGCCACAGATGGGACATCATCTCTGACATGTTCAAGCTCGACATACTTCTCCAGCCACCAGCTCGTTGCGTTGGCCTCATCCCGCTCGCCGCTCGGTCTCGAGCCTTCGAAATCAGCTCGCCACTTCATACTGTGCCTGCGCTCTCGCAGCCTGGACCACCATCAACACCCGGAAACATCGCATATTTGCCGGAGTGGGTGGAGAGTGGACAAGCTACGGGTTAGGATGAGCCCTTTCCCTCGGGTTTCTACAGCCTGTGATTTATCCCTTTACAGAACCATATTACACCACTGGCGCGCCTCCTAAAAATACAAGGCACACGTCTAAAAGTCAAGCCTAGTTCCTGGAGATACCTTGTATGAACGCTCAATTATTCATGACCACTGGAGGCAATGCTGTCAGGAACAGGCTTGTTCTGAACCCGCAACTCTGACTATGCCCATGCTGAAATGCGAAGCGCTGTACTGCGAGACTTTCTATGGTCATTGCCCACACGGAACCAGCAATCTCTTATTCTGCATCTGCTAGCGATCTTTTGGGATGCAAGTATGTTATCACTGCAAAATGTTTCGGGGTAGGAGTGACGTTGGGGACAATGTCAACCTCCAAAGACTGAACTTATCACCGTCGCGCATTACGCAACGAAACAATTTCGTCTGTACGCACATTCTGGCTTTCGTTCTGTCACCTGAATGGCGTTGATGAGAAAAGCCCAATTTGCATTGATGGAGTGAGTACTCGGCTGACCCCTGATCAGCTGCCGATAGTCCTGTCAATTTCCGACCCTATATCGTACTTTTGTCTTTGCAGCTATCACTACTACAATGCCGAGTCGGTGGCAGTCGACCAGGGCTTGGATCTCTGACTCTGCCTCGTCGCCATCCCTGCCTGTGCATCACGATTGACATACACATGGGCATAGCTTCTTGCTGACTTGAGAAGTACCGGATTTTGTTGCGCTGGCTATTGATGTATAGCCTGAGGCCTTCCTCTTGACGGCCATGTTATGCTTATAAGCACATGATGTTGTCAAAGGACTGCCATGATACTGTCTACCACTCTGTGTGCTGGAGGAGATAAAACAGTCCAGTTTGCGTTTCCAAATCATTGCTTCTTCTTCATAACAGCATTCAACTCAGTGTTCTTGGTGATGACGGCCTAGTCTTGGTTGACGGCCTTTACCCCCCTGACAGTCTGAGGGGTCTTGGGCACTACGAGATCGATGACAGCAGCCTCAGTTTATCACAACTCTACTTCCCAGCAAGAGAATGATTGCCAGAGCCACCAGAAAGCAAACATACAACAGTGAGAGTTCACTGATCATACCATGGGAGAGCGGCCGGGACCCCGAAAGGGAGTTACTGGTAGTATGACCATGCAGACGTAAGCAAGCACTGTAAGCGGCTTTGGAACGACCCATTCCTGCTTGTCTTGAATGGAGTCTTGCGGAAGGTACACTCATGGAGGTTCTTAAGACCACAGCGGTGGATTTGGCAGAGCTTCAGTTCAATGTTGTTTGGAATGCCTTCAGGGGCACGAGTACCGGTATCCCTTGGGCACATAAAGCGCACCAGTAGGAAAGTCAACAAATTGCACTTTTAGTATCAAGAGTATTTATATTATAGCGAAACCTAGGAAGTTACCAAGTACTTCTGATACTACAGCTACTACACCCTGTAGGACTCTCACCTTGCTGCAAGTCTCTCAGGCAAATTGGAGCAGATTCTACACAAGTACGGCTCATCTGCTCAAGAGATGCGCTTCACTTGCTCGCATGACTCGTCTCAACTGTCTCTGAAGGATTTGCCATTGTGAGTCATGGTTTGTCGGCGATGAAGGCCGCGCTGAGGAACACTGATAAGAATACCCCCATACAAGCCTGGCTGTGAGCACGCATTGTGATCAGCAGTGGCAGCACCGAAATGTTGCTGTCACGTACTGGGACGTGCATCGCGATGGGACGGGAGAGCCGCTGCCTCGCCAATCATCAGCTTTGAGTCCCAAACAGCAGCGTAATCTTGGTTGCCTGCGAAAAAAGACACCCAGGCTCAAAAGCCAGCACCCAGCTGCGCGCGCAGATTTCAGGGCCGGTATCGCTGGCAACATCAAGATCAGGGGATCGCATTTCTCACGGTGCATTCCCTTCCGCCTTGCTCCGTTTTATCTGGGTCCGGTGTGAATGTTGGGCGACGGGGAGGGGGTGGTGTAACGGGATGAAAGCGCAAGACAGAATTCCCCATGCCATTGTAGAGACCATCTTTTAGACTTTGACCGCGCACGATTTGTATGCAAGATCCCGTCTGTTGGGCTTCAGTCTACCGACCGGTGCACGCAAATGTTTAAAGGGGCATTGGTTATCCATGTATCAAGCCACACACTCCTAGAAATCGGCACATACGGCCCGGACTTTCAGGCACTCATCCATTGGCAAGGCGTGACTCAAGTGAATCATGATCGGGTATTATGAAACAACCACGCGAAGGCTTCCTTCGGAATGAAGGCGTTGACGTTTTGTATTTTGACCGTTGAGCGCCGACAATACGGACTTCTACTTGAGCTGTGTCAGAAAGACAGCGGGCCTTGCCGGTTGCTGGCCCTGCTGGCGGGTGAGGTACGACACGCGGCGTTGTCTCGCACGGGCGGCAATCTCAAATCTGAGGCGGTAACTTTTGCAGGCATTCACCGTACGTCATTCTGATCTATTGACTGTACTGTTATTTGCAGCGATTAGCCACACGTCTTGGGCTTGTTGTGGATCTGCGAAATATCTACGAATCTTGCGCTGGTCCAAACAGTCTCATGCAGATGAATTCATTGAGAATGCTTCTCATCGCGAATTATTACGTCAGTTTAGCAAGATAATGGCAATGAGAGGCTAGAGAGTTTGGGAGAAAAGTCAATTCAACTCAGTCCCTCGGCCTATTTCTGCAGCACGCAGATAGATGCTTGGAGAGATCAACCAAGATGTGAGCGTCGCGTCAGAAACTCCAAGCATTCGACTACGTATTCCTCCTCTGACCGCCAGTCTTTCATAACGTATCAGTCTTTGCTGTGCCGTGAAAACAGTCTATCCATCAATGACATGGCTCACACGTGCCAAGCTAACGGATGCCGATGAGCCAGCTTGCAGAATGACAGGTCAACCAACGACTCTTGTTGAGGAGGCAAGAATACGGGAATTTTGCCTCTCGGATAGCCACTACCAGCCAAACGGAGGCTTCCCATCTGCGGGAGTCTAGCGGTCTGTCCTTGTTCGACTGTAGCCCCGGAGGGTGTATCACTGTGTGACATGGCTAGAGTCTGTCTCCGAGATTGCGCACACTGTTTTCTGTGCTTTCACGTTTGCGTCTCACGGGACCCCTAGACACTGCAGCGACTGTTGCCTGCGATGACGTGATCCTTTTGTTGGTGATGTCAAATTTGACATGATACGGGCCGTCGCGTTGGAAATTTGGTTGAGTCGCCGTCTGAGTCGACGCGGGCGGGAGGCAATGATCAATGCGTCAACACAACTGGGCTATTGTGATCTCAGATTCAATTACACAAGGACGTGATTGAGTTGATGTCGTAGAGTTGAGAGCGATATACAATTCACAAGATCATAAATGTCCGAATTATGCTTGACATCTCCAGATTTCTATTTTTAATGTTGTGATCTACGATGGGCTAATGACGATGGCGGGGGTAGCAAGGACCCTGCAAACAAGAATTCATTTCAATTCACATCGAAACCAAGAGAATTAGCCAAAATTATTACCACTCAAACAACTTGTACACCGCAATTTAATCGAGATGCAGAAAGCACCATCGTTTGGTATCTTCTTGTCGCCGAAAGTGTGTTGTATGCTCCTGCGTGCAGATATAAGGTTACATCTGCCCTGCCAGGCACCAGATCTTTAGATCGGCGATCAGATTTAGGGGTACACCGCCCTGGCTGGACCCCTGTGTCTTAGTCGCGGGGTACACCAACGGCATCCAACGTTTAAACATCACGTTTAACGCAGCGCCGCACGTACTTTGACATTCAGCAGGAATTTTGGACATCAAGGTATCGTGGGACGGCATTTGGTGAGACATCTACACCCCAGAGATTCTGGCCCCAGTCATGCAGATACACCCTCAGGCCAAACAGCTCTTCTAGGCTTGCTAAACGTTATTCTGATCACAACCTTCCCGTCCAGCCATTACCACGGGAAGCGAAGTGATACAGTGCCACGTAGATGTGACACGCCCGGCCGCCATGTGAGGCATCGAGCAAGCGACGTGACACGAGATGCCATATTAGGAGAAATCCTCCGGTGCACGGCAAGAATACCTCAACTCTCTGCGTAAATACATGGCATTTGATGTACCACTGGCCAAAGAAACCAACCTTGAGAATTTCTCCAAGTCCCAACTCGCACATGGCGAGGAGAGAAGAAGTCTTACTCAAATACCCTCCTCCATCCTCTTCTTCCTTTCTCTTCAGACACACACAATCACTTGCGACACACGCATTCAGACTTTGTCTCTTCTTTTGTTGGCACATCTTGTCTTTATCTTTTCACTTGCTTCCCACTCTGCCCTCTCTGTGTCTTTGACAGAGGTTTTGACAACCTTCGGTCTGGCTATATTCCTGTTGTCTTTGACATTGTCTTGCGTCCACTCTCTGAGCTCTGCCATCGCTTTCCAACCACTCTCTGTGCTCTGTGAGGTCTTGCTCCATACTCCGTGAAGTTTTGCTCCAGTCTCTATCCGGCCTTGTTCCAAGCTGCCCTCAAGCTTTGGTCCTTGACAGCTGGACATCTTTCGAGGTAGGCTGCTTTTCACCATGCGCAACACACATTGACCTTTGTCTCTTCTCAGAGACGTACCTCTTCTCATTGACATCTCCCTATCTACCGTTGAAGACCCGACATCTTCTCCGCCATTGTCCTCCCTCTACTCTCTGCTTCGCGAAGCTTCGCTTCACACGTCCCACTTTGGGTCTTGGCAGTTGGACATCTACAACCGGTAAGCTCCATCTACATTATGTTCAAGTCCTACAACACCAACGTTGACATCCACCTCTGTTCAGAAGACCATCTCTTGCCTTTGGCCTCTCTCCCTATCTGTGGCTGTGGACCCTGCAGGACTCTTACCACTGCGGTCTTCTCCCACTGTTGAGTACTCTCTTCACTTTTGTCTTCTGTCTTTGCAGTCTTCAATCTTCAAAGTCTTTCTCCTTGCAGCATTCTCTCTTCGCAATCTTCTCCCTTCGTGGTCTGTTCAACTGCGCTCTGGAGAACAAGAAGAAGGTCTGGTCCATCGCACGCAAAGTCTTGCTAGTGTAGAAGACTCCCGCACTCGACACACCCTCGTCCTCAACTGTTCTACTCGGCGCCCTCCTAGCATCTACAATTCCGACAAACTTTAGGTCTGGGCAAGAGGGCTTCCTTTACTCAACGTTGACTGTCTTTGCCGCTCCTCTCAAGGCACTTTGTCTCTCTCTCAGTCGATTTCCCCGAACGCCTTTAACCCTCTGAGACTTTCCATGTTTGAGATCCTTAAGCAGCAAGCGCTCTCATTTGTCCACCCCTGGACGAAATCGTCACCATTTCTGGCTTTTCACCTCAAAGCCACGTATTAGTTCCCAATGAGGACAACGAGTATATTGCCCAAATGAGTTGGTTGATGCCCTTCCCCTCTGTGTCAGGGTTGGAACATCTTCCACTCAAACCTCTCAGAGAGCCGTTGCTCGATCAACGGACTTTTCAATGTCTTCGCCGACTAAGCGGGACGTGTCTCAACCTATAAACCAAGGTGCCTTTGGCTCAAAAAGTCACTTTGAGGACACGCCCAATACACCGCCACCACCACCAACGCCTCGACACCCCAGGGCCAGTGGGGAAGACGCCATCGATTTCATCTATCCTCCAGACCCTAGTCTCCAGTGGGATAAAGGCCTGGTTGGAGTTTAGTCTTCACTTGTCTGAGGCTCTTCAACATCAACCATTCCTCACGCTTTGTGGAAGATGCCTGAGCAGGAGAAGATTTTAGAAGACCAGCTCGAGCAAGCGAGGAGGGTGAAGATCAAGGTCGAGCTGGAGAGAATCTGCTGTGAAGGTTCAGACTACGCCCGATACCTATCTCTCATGGCCTTCTCCCAATGTCCTCTGACTTCAACATGAGGCACTGGCGCCGTATTCTTCGACATACTTAGTCCTGAGCTGGGTGATAAAGAAGCTGTCATCAAGCTGAACCAGATCAGGCTGTACAGGCATCGCGACGTCCGCAAGACACCAATCAAACTCAGCAAGGCTAAGATAGTGAGATTATGCAGCAAGTAGCGGCAGTCCACTCACCTGTCTTTACGATCTTGCTCAGTCAAATGCTTGTCGGCTCATCAGCTGGGGTTACCACCAACAGTTCATACTACCCCCAGCGCCAGTTCTGCGCTGCAGTCATTCCGCCCGCCGAACTCTCGTCCCCTCTCGGTTCTGTCAAGCGCGCTCGTGCTGTCGTTTTCGCTCTTCCGCGAGTCCTGATCGAAGCCAAGCGTGGGGTCTCAACTGTTGCTTTAGACTGTTGCAAGACTGTCCCACTTAGCTGGGAAGACTTGAAGAGCGCTCGGAAGGAGACTGAAGCGACGTTCCGTCGATTCGACTACGACCCATTCAAAGGCGAGATTACCGTCCGAATGAGTTCTCCGATACACGATCGTTTCGCCGGATCAGTCGAAGAACAGAGCTTGACAACCAACAGTGTCGTTTTGGGTTTGTTGACCTGCCAGCTGCCTCTTACATCGCGTGCCTTACCCAAGCTTGGCAATCAATACGCTCATTTCATTTTGCACCTCAGAGACACAACACATAAGAGTGGTCAAGAAGGTCTTGCAAGGTCGTCACATCGCACAAAGTCGCAACAGCGATGACGAACTTGCTACAGGTGTACCACCCTGACACCATCATTCCAAGAAGTCATCAAACACCTCCAACCAGTGGACACGCCAACAATGAGTCAATCAGCCCCCAAAGTCATCACTCACCTCCAGATCAAAGATGAGGGCCTCCAGGTGACGCAGCCATTTATTTAGCAGTTCAAGTTTGAGTACCGACAGATTGAAGAAGAAACAAGCCACAGAGCCACTCACTCGGCGTTGTATTGTTCTCTGTCGTCAATTTGTTCGGCCGGTCGGGGTGATCGTGACTCTGAATTCATCCACCATCTCATCACGACACTTGTCCGAGATACAGATGCGAGCCGCAGCTGCGAGACGGTCGAATTGGCGACATCCCTTCATTGCTGACGATACTGATCACAAGACCGGTGTTGAGGGAGTTCCGTTTGCTTTGGATGGATATGTCGAGCTCTTCACTGTCAATCTGCAACAACACTGGATACGACAGAGTACACATTACTCTATCATTTTCTTAACGCTAGCCAACTTAACATGCTACCTATACCGACTTGCGCTTCTTTCTCCGGACACTGAAGAGGCATGGCATCGTTAGTGGCTATCAAGACGTGATAGCAGATTACCTAAGTTTCCCCTACATCATGTCCGATCTTAGCTCCGTCTGACGGTAGTTGGGTTGGCTACACAATCTTCTGGGACATTCCCGAGACAACTTGACCTTTCAGGACAAGGCTCAAGGTAACCAAGACTTTGCGAAATTGGGGACTTTGACGTCGAGATGTCTCTATCACGCCCTCTCCAGCGATGAAATACTCTCCTTCTCGCCTCAGTGTCAATTTGGCGTCGATGTGCCAGACAAAAGCGTCGAGAACCTCTCCCCTTCAGACGATAATAGGAACTATGAACGGCAGTTGGCTACATCTCTTATCTTCAACTCCCTTGCAGTTCTATACCACTGGTCGACTGATTGCCATGACATCAGACACTCAGTGCCAAGTACTCGTGGGCATAGACTTCGGAACAACGTGAGTTTAATGAGTACCCTCTCCTGAGTTATTCACTTCTTAAAGGCTTTTCTTGCTTACGCAGCCACAGGTACTCTGCGATATCCTATGCTTTCCCCAAAGTCGCGGGCGTCAAGTTAACAGCGTGGAATACGAATCTTGATCGATTCATCCATACGACAAAGTTATCCACCAGTCCAGACATCACACCCGAATTAGCCGACCAACCTTCAACGTACAACGAATAACACCGTCTTAAGGTGAAAGCTAATGTACAATATCGCAAAACAACCTCACAGCCTCTAATATACGAGCAGTAGCTGAAACATGAGCGATGCCTGCGTCACAAAGCGAGAGTCTTAATGTAGCGGGATGGCGATGCTGATTTCGTCCTAACACAGTGGATGGCCCAGCTTAGGGAGTCCAGAAGTCAGCTATTCATTACCCAGAAACGACCCGGCATTCTTCCAAAGCCAAAGTCAAAAGAAGTTCGCAATGAAAAGCAGGACCCGTGGCGACGAGTGTATCAAGCCACGCAGAAGACGCTCGACTGTGGCACCGATGACTTGCTCACACTAGCTATGAGAGTGCCACGCGCACATCAAAGTGTACAAAAGGCATAGGCGACGTAAGACAACGACAAGCAACCGTCCAATTCATCACTCCACTCCCGCTTCCTGTGACTCGTCAAGGAGCCAAGTTGGCCGAAGGATCTGCACCGAACTTAGGGTGACCTAGGCGCTGACTTCGTGACTTCAGCCTTGTGGACTGCTCTGAGTCTATGGCAGAGGACTAATTTGCAGACGATGAGGGTGAAGGGTCCTAGCTTCAGGCCTTGCTCCCGCGCTTGTTCTTATTTGCTACCTTCTCTTCGTCGGAGTAGCCGCCTTAAGTGGAGAAGAATCGACTATACTGAAGTGTCCGATATCGACGTAGACTTGCGAGCCAAGAGCATTAACACAGGGTAAGATGCCAAGTAATTCTGGATTAACTTTGGCCAGGGGCTTGACGAGCTGAGTACTATGGACGGGTAGAGAGTGAGTCCTTGAGGTCTTGAGAAGCACCGACACGATAGTGCTGCCCCTGAGCGGTTCTGCTGTCTACGTTGCCCACAAGGAATACACGGAACGACAAAAACGCCAAAAACATCACCCCTAAAAAGAGATTGACCGCCTTGAGGGTAAGTTACATTGCCCCCGAGGAATACACGGATGAGGAGTCTGAGAGCAGCGAACTCTTGACTCCTAGTCGCCATGTCTAACGAAGAGTACGGCGAAGTCAAGTACTCTTGCTATTCCGTCACCTTCGAGATCCCACTATTTGACGCTTTGATTAAGATAAACCTCGACGATAACGAACTAATTGGTATAGAGCACTGTAATTCGACTCCATGCCTCTGATATCCTTGCAAATCCTGCCTCCGAAGGCTGTGTGGATGGTAGAGAGCACCACCAACCAACATGACAAGCAACACAAGTCAAGACACACGGTGCCCAGGACATTCAGTTCAAGAGAACCCCACCAAGCAAACGACAAATGTTTGTCTAGTACCGTTACAGCTTTTAAGATGACAGCGAGTCTAGTTATCGAGCATCTGCCTTAAAACTATGGACTTACGCCTAATGGTGATGCTTGCTTCTTTCACCTAGGCATTATCTTTGACTCACATACAGACTCAGAATCAGAACCAGATTCACAATCACCCCACGACTCTATTTATTGCTCTACATGCGCCACCTAGAACTTTCAGAGCCACGGATGGGCTACATTGCAGCCAACATCTAGGGCCACAAGCGCAAGTGTCAATATCCAGCAGCAACAGACTGAGGCGCCAGGCAGTGCCAGTGGTAGTGCCGAGAGTATTCCCGATGGTTCCATCTTGCCTTCTAGACCTTCGTCGGGACAATCTCATCGCCCTGACGGACCTCGCAAATCAGGAACGCAGGCTTCGTCTTCGTCTCCTCATGGCACGTATCAACGGACAAGCCTTATATAATATACAAGAGGAGCACATTGAAGTGAAAGCCCTGATCCACAAGATATGGCTTCCTCGAGGAGCACGGCCACATAAGCTGCCACCCCCAGACGAAGCTCGATCGTACTGGAGAGCCCAACAGACCAGCGACACCTCTGTGAGTTAGTTCCAGTAGCCTGGCCAAGCGATCGTGGCCAAACCGACTTCACAATACCAAGCAAATACGATTGCTTTTGGTGGTATCAAGTATCCTGAAGAGTCATCCGCGACATCCCCAGGAAAGCACGGAAGGAACCTGTTGCGCTGGCTGATATTAAGCCACATATCAGACTGAAAAGGCTAAGGAGGTTATACTTATATGCAACTCCTCACACGTCTCAACCTATCTCTGAGCCCACCTTCCACACCATCTGACATGTGTGGACACATCAACACTATCTCCCAGCACATCTCCTCTACCCACTCCAAAGACACAATATGTGTTCTGGAGGACTTCACGTGAAGCTTGTCTTCTGAGCTTCTGTCTGCGTACACCCCCATCAGAGTCTAAAGAGGAGAATATGATCCTATCTGAGCTGGGGAAAGGAGCTGACAGTGTTTCGGTCTTATGGAAGGGTGATGATTATGACTTTTGAATCAATCGGATCGAATCTGCCTCCTGACGCACAACACTGGCAGTTGTCAACAATGCTTCTCTTTGGGTGTCTTGGTCTATACCGCAACACTGACAGCCCGATACCTTCGACAGCTTTCCCAAGCTACCAACAGAACTACGACTCATGATATGGGAACTGGACATTTTCGGAAACCCTTCGATCGCCCCCCTTTTTCTGCAGTAGCTTCTAGGTCAAGAAGACTGGACGGCCGAGTCTTTTGACGAGCTGAGCCCAAAGCTCAGCTTTGATAAATCAACATCACAGTTCCGGTATCGACGTTGGCAACCTGACAACGGCTGCCAATAGGGTTGGTGTACAATGAGCTCCCCTGTCTCGTCACTTCGAGCGACTGTCCCATTGAAAGAAACGACGGACTAGTTCAACTGCTTAATGTCGCTTCTTCAGGCATTATATATACACGTGTGTCTTTGCCAGTCTCTCCCCTCGAGGTCGATATTCCTGCTTGCTATAAGCTCAATGAGTAACATGGCAAATATTCCGATCACACGGTTTACCCTTTTATATGTCTCTCTGGCTAGCAAAATTCCGCAAGTCGATTGGCTCCCTATGCGTCACTTCTGAAAGCTGGATCTCCAAGACCAAGACCTTGATGACAAGGGCAGGTGATATTGTCGACAACGATCTCGCCTCAACGCACGACGCGACGACGAAGAAGAAGAAGAAGAGCAAGCTGACATGTACAGCCCCGATGAGTTCTCCTGGGCCTATGATGTTCATCGCTCGTTGCTCTCAGAGACTATCCGCATGATTCTGCTGGGAACTGTTTCAGGGCCTAGTCCCCCGAAAGGACGAACAGTCGAATTTATGATGGACACGAGATGCTAATGATCGAGCTACGACCGAATGACTGTCCCCAAGCACCATGGGTAGGACTTCCGACTGGTTTCTCCAAACCATCTGCACCACGCCTCGACGGAACAGTTCTATCGAGGTCAACAACATGATCCAATGCAACAGACTCGAGGCTGGACACCGCCGTCAGATGACAGAAGAAGAAGGTTATAACTGTTTTAGGTCTTAAAGCTAGCATACCGCCTGCAAAATTCTGCTTTCGTCTATAACGCCTGCGAGTTGTTCATCGAGCTTGCTGTCAACCTCAAAAACTTTGCTATCAGGGAGCTGGAGTCCAAAAGACAAATGAGGCAGAACAAAAAGATCCTCGAAAAGATGGATAAACTTGACGGCACTTCAATGAAGTGAGGATGGGCACAAAGGACGGAAGACGTGGATCGGTTCCATTACCTGTGCTTGATGCTGGTGCCATCAGCGCATATCCATGGTCAACCCGCAGGCACAGAAGATTGCCAAGTCTGGCTTGACCCAAAAGCTTGACTTCTCAAAACTGGCCCTCCCTGTTTGCAAAGAGGCGACACCCTCCACGAGAAACTTACGCAAGCAGATCAACAAGAAGGGGGACCTGACCGTAAGAACAAAGTGCCCACAGCTCATGCGGCACTAAGGCCCTCTTTCATGACAGCCCGAGAGCGACGGAGCTCAGTATCAACAGCAACGGGAGCCGAAATGACAGCGGATCAACGATGCCAGTGATCGGATGACGCTCAACCATGTGCAAAGCATGGCTTCAAACTGCTCCTTCACGATAGTCCGGCAACAACGAAGGTCAACATCAACAGGGACAGCGACAGGAATGGTCTCTTGAACATCTTCAACAGCAAAACCCCAATTCGCTTCGCCCCCAGCGGCATGAGAACTACCATCGACGACATCGCCATCCTCGACATAAAACCTTGGTCTGCTTACAGTCGAAGAACCGTCACAGGAAATCTTGAATGCTTCGGAAATGTCTAGCAGCGGCAACTGAAAGACCCTTCACTCTCGAGGAGTACATTGACCGCCAGGTCAGCCAAGACCCATTTGGCCCCGAGATTGCTCCATTCAAGCGCGCGAAAAAAACCTGAGAGTCAATACTTCCTTCCGCAATTAGCTCCATTATGAGATCACTCAGCTTCATTATGAGATGTATAAGACCTTGCCACGGCAAGATGCAAACTACAACGACATGTCACTTCTCAACCATCTGCTGTGAAACATCATCGCAAAGGACGTAATCGCAGGAAACCACAGGAATTCTTCAAAGCATTCACCCCTGAGATTCCAGGTATAGCTTCAGTGTCGATGATATTCGCGAATATTGTTCGTAAACGTGTCATCCCCGATTTATCAGAGGACGATTTGGCTTTTATTCTATTTGTCAACTTCTTGCTTAAAGACTGTCAAGCCCTTTCGCGCACGCCAGAAAGAATCTGCGTATCTTGGTAACCCGTCAGATTCTTCCGCGTCTAGTGGCAGTGGCCCTGCCGGGGCGGGCCTACTTAAAGCTATTACAAGGCCAACTGAACTTTGGACGCCATACATCGGCGAGGAGGACAAATCAACACATATGGGCAATATACTCGTTGCCCTCCCTGGTGCTGAGTGAGTTTGATCGTGGATCCTTCTGATCCAGTGTCAGGGGAGGCAAGGAGTATATGCCCATGTGTGTTGATTTGTCTTCCCTGCTGTTATGTCGGGGTTGGACTTGAGTCTATGCTGTCGACCTCATCACTCATCCTCATCAGACTTCTGACCCTCATATGTACATGAGAACCAAATCTTCCCTGAGGGTATTTACGTGGTTGCGGCAATACTACCCAACATCAGCCTCCACCTACACCAGAAGTCAACTTGGACGACGATAACTTCATGGGGTCGACACCTGCACCAGTACTACCGAAGGACGTCAGGACTCTTCTGCAGGAGAAAGCTTAGTATAATCGTGGATGCAATAGATGGCATCAAGAAGGGGACATTTACCTCGGTATCTACAGCCTGAACATTGAGTCGGTGATGGAGCGCGGTGTCAAATGCGAGGATATGATGTATCTGACGAAGCTTTGGGGCTTGCATGGCGATCATAAATTGATCCAGGGAAAGCAGAGGAATAGGGTAGAGCTTAATCCTGTAGTAGCATGCATTATAATTGGCTTTGCACGTGGAACTGAGGCGATCTCAGTCAGTTTGTTCGAATACGAGACCTAGTTTTAAGGGAGGCGATATTTATGTTCAGTTCATCCCTATAAAGCGAGGCGATTGCAAAGGATCTCAATGACTGCGACGGCCTTCGTTACCCTCATATGGTTTACCTCCATGAAGCTGAGCCAATCTAATCTCACCCGGAAGTCGTTCTCCCATTGTAACTCATGATCCTCCTTCAATATCTGGCCCCCCTTCTCATTTTAGCCCACAAATAATCCCTGGCTATGGTCATCAGCTTCTTCACTGATAACCTGCCGAGGATGAATGAGATATGGGCTAGATAAAAATTTGGGTTGTATGAAGGTAATTGTAAGAACTCCCCTGCAGTGTTTCGCGACCTTTTACAAACTCGGCTCGAAGAACTCTACATCGCCAGTCTCCCCATTACGGATAATATTCTAGACCTTGACAGTCACCCATTGGTTTGCGGCCTTTGCGGCCTTGTTCTGATTGTTTTCAACCTGGATCTTCTGGCTTAAGCTGTCTTTGAACAGGCGAGGGACAAACGTAAGCTAGTGACGCCCCCTATTTGTGTGTACCCGCCACCCAGGGGAGGACTGCATGATGCATTAACGGACAGGCTGCACGAACCGCCCAGCCGGTTTGAGGGCTTTGCCAGAGAACAGAGTCTGCATGACACGATTTGAGTCACGAAGGCCAACGTGACAGACATTAGGCTATGCAATTTCCAGGGTCGCGCATTACATAGAAGTATCACACTACCAGCATTATGGAGGCGAATGAGAAATCCAGTCAGTGTTTTACATGCTATCGACTACATAAAGAATCCAAAGGCCTGTTTGTCGTAAGAGTGATGGCTTGTACCCTGCTTCACGCTCATAAAACCGAAACCCAACGCCTTCACTATTGGAATTGCAATCTAGACAAAGTATGAGCAACACTGATCTTCCTTCTATCGCCAGGTCGATGATGATCAATGGATTACAATTTTCAGAGTGAGCATCGCACGTCCTTCTCTGTGTATCCAACATCACTTCCTCATGGCCTGAAACAAGCACGGCTACCAAAATGCAGTCAAATGCCTCCTGTCTATCAGATACGCGAAAACCAGATCCCATTGAGAATGCCTGATCGCGCATTCCATGTGGCTTGTAGCACAGGTAGGTTTTAAACTCTCCCACGATGTCTCCATCGCTCTGCAGATGCACATCACCCCCGGGCCCTTTGTACATAGTGTCATTTGTGAAATCATACATAGATATAATAAAACTTGAGGAAAGAGAGTTTGAGTGTCTTTTGATTGTGTCGCATTGCTGGTTGAGGAAGGCTACGGGTGCTCTGAAACGGATGGCAATATCTTTGAATGAGGCAGCCCTCTTGGATTCTTTACATTGAAGCAAAGAAGCAGACTTGCAGCAGAAGGTCTGGTCTTTGAAAGGGAAGCAAGTTTACTGCTTCTAATCTGGCGGGTGTGAAACTTGTAGAGGCTGGTAAGATTATCAGGAGTTTGATGTACTCTTTGCCCTGTGAGGATCTGGTTTGGCGAGCAAACTTAATTCCTGACCTTCCCAAGCCTGCGATGCTGAAAGTGCCCTCTACACAATCAGTGCATGGCATGGGTGCTAAGGGAAGAAAGGATACAAGTGATTTAGACCAGGCTCAGGGTACTTTTTACTTAATTTATCATGGCATTGTTTTCTAAAGTATGAATGTTCTCACTACCCGTAGGTATAACACCACTAAAGACATTGTCGCGAGGGTTAAGCCCGCAAGTTGAGCTTGGAAAGTGTCGATGCAGCTGAAGTGCAGCGGCAACCAGCGATAAAATCCTCTCGTTATGTCTTGGTCTCCTTGTGCGATCGTGGCGATAGATGGACTTCTTGTACACTGTCACCATCGCGATATCGCGTTCATCTCGTTACGGGCACCAACTTCTCCATTTACACTGCGTCCATGTCCTTGTTCACGGCGTACACCATCACACACTGGGTATCTGCACGGCGCAAGATGTCAATTACTCGACCTATCCCTACCCCAGCCTTTGCGTCATCCGCTGTAGTATCCATCCACTCTCCCCACCTGTAAGCGGACTGAGTTCCAGCTCGTCTCCCATCGGTAATACTGTTGAGCGTTGGTGTGACTGGACGCTGAGAATCACTAGCTTCACCACCCATTTTCTGCATGGCGCTTGTGGCGACCAGGTGAATATGGCGAGGGCGCTCTCGGTTGGAGCTAGAGTTCCGAGGTGTTTTCCGTTGAATGTGGTGTTAAGATTTTCCTACCCGAGCAGGTTCTGATTTTGTTGAATGTGGTGTTAAGACCTGCTCGGGGAACCCGCTCGGGTAGCCTCTGGTCTCTCGCCGTCGCTCTGTCGTGGGTTGGGAGCCGACAGGATGATGGTAGGACACGTAGCTTGCTGGGATCTGTTGATGGCCTACCGAGGCTTGGGGTGTATTCATCGTCTTGGTGTTGTTGGCTGTTGTGGTGCCGTAGAGTTAAAGGATGAGTCGAGACGATGAATACACCCCAAGCAGTCTATCCCAGGCAATGCCCGCAAATGGGTGGTGGCGGCTTGAAGGTTGATGGGTTTGGTGGTGTTTGCGGGCTCGCCTCGAATGTCGGCGGCGACTATCTGTTGAGACACAGTCAGTGGATTGGAGATGTGTAACCTGATCCAGAGACTTGTCTTACATCTGGAATATCGGCGACATGATAGAGCCCGGGGTTGTTGTGTCGACTCTTCTTGCCGCGAGATCTCGAGACCTGGAAACGATTCGTTCCTTGCATTGTAGTTCGAGCAGTTTCGGGCACCTTTGTAGATCTTCCTCGGTGTCTGTACGTGGGCTGTAATTGCCGGGGCACAGCTCGAACCGTACGGTGATCATGGATCTGATCAAGGGCATCGCCCTAGCCACATACGTGGGAAGCCGTGGGAATGTAGAGGGGGAAAGCGGATCGACTATAGACTTCATGAATCGGAATGCTGATCGGGCGTGATATGCGTTTGAGAGGAACGTTGGCGGACTGTCCTTATCTTCCGAGGGTTTTACTTGTCGAGGGATGTTGGGACTTGGGGACTAAGGTAAGATCAAAGCTCTGTTCGGGTCTTGGAGCTCAAGCTAGTAGCAGTACTTTTCGAGCGCGACGTGCAAGGTAGAGGCGTTTCGACCGTCTGAGTCGGGGCATCTGCCGAGGTTGGCTTTAATGCTGGTCGAGATTTTGTGGTTGTGGTGGACGGGGCATGTCGAGTTTCTCTTTTCTGAGGTTCGGATGCGGCTGGTGTAGCGTCCGTTAATTGTCGCGCGGTATGTCCGTAGCTTCGGCGCCTGAGTAAGGCATGGTTCGATTAATTCGACAAGCTGATCTGCGTCCTTGTTTGCTTCCTAAGTTAGCGTCGCGGCCATATCTCACAGTCGCTTCGGTGGCTACAGCGGAGGGGGGGTGATGGGGCAATGTTGTGTCGCTGGGGGAGGGAACTCGGTACCATCGTCCACACTACGTGGAGAACGAGGCTTGGGAGTTCGAGAGAGGGATTTCTCGGGAGTGACATGGCTAAACGAGATGAAATTCGATGGAAGGGAAAATAGATTGATGGAGGTGTGTCGTTGGTGGGGTGAAAGAGGAAAACCTGGTGTTGGAGGAGGGAACTTGGTGCAGTTACCTACATCGCGTCGTGAATTTCCCGAATGAGGGGCAAATGAGCCGGGATTTGATGGAATCGAGGGCTGATTGATGGGAATGCGTGGTTTGTTGATGAAATGGGAGAACTTGGTGTTGATGAAGGATGAGGATGGTGAAGGAGGACGAGGACGATGCAATGGAAGGAAGCCCAGGCCAGAGACAAGACGCGTTGACGCGGAAGGCTTGGTCGCTGAGCTGCCTCGTCGTTCACCTACAGGGTATCCAAGCCCCCCAAACGCCCTGTATCAATTGCTCCCGCGACAAGACCCTCACTAAAGATGCCCTGTAATTTAGCTGCTCCCATTGTGGTCAGTACCCTCCACTGACCCTGCGAGAAAGTTCCTTGAGCCCGCACATCGGACTGAGTGACTAGGTTTTTAGGAAATGCAGCAATGGAATGGCTCATCGCAATCATGAGGTACCAGTTGCGAAAGTCCTAATCATGCACACATTATCAAAATATAACCTGAACGGAAATGAACCATTTGATGCAGTTACTAAGGTAATTCAATTTGGTCTTAAGATTCTTGACCGTAGTTGTGAGACGCCATAACCGCTTCGAAACCGTCAACGGCTCAACCTCATCAGACGCCTTCAATCACTAAATGCTGTGCGTCCATATTCCAGCAAAATGTTGTGTGTAAAGATAGATCGGCAGTATTATATATAAGGGAGAAGATAAAACATCTCAAAATGTGCTACAAGAAAACAGGCTATTATTGACATAAACGCGAGGCCTGGCTAAATCCTCCGCCTGGTAACGTGAGTAATGCTCTGTCCAAGAAATGGCCAACCCTAAAGACGCACACCGACGAAACCTCTGTCTTTTATGTCACCTTTATTGAGGTTATATCTGAGTTGGTCGTTGTCTTTTATATGCCTGAACCTTTGAACCGCATGGAAGCATCTTCAGCCAAAGAGAAGCACTACCCTAGGGCGTAGGCATGAAAGACTTCGAGTCAGCGTATATAAAGATTACCAATTCGAAAAGCTCTGTGCTGATAATAGCTGTGACTGATCAGTTAATCTACTGGTAGGGATCCGTGTTCATCTGAAAAGGAAATTGAGGATGAATAGAATCAGGACGGCTTTTCTGCGTTTGAAGTCATGCAAGCAACCGACTTCTTGTTAAAATGCTATTTAGACCTTTGAATGGTTCTGGAAACATATCCTCATTATTTCAATATGAACTTGTCGGTGAGTTCATTATTGCTTGTCCTCTCCGGCCATTTCCTGTTTCCAAGGATCGCCTTTCCTTACACTGCAAAAGAACAGCATTTGTTCAACCCCTTGATTACAATACTGCGATTATTTCGAGCGCTGTACTGCGCTTTGTTGGTCAAGCAGATCCGGTCTCTTGTTATAATTATCGGTCGTCTCTGTCTACTAGTTAGATATTTCCTCGGTACTTATGATGGAAGGCCTGAGATATCGCATGACCTCCTTGGTTGAAGGGCCTCCCTCCGATAAGAAGAAGGACAATGTATGGAACATTTGAATCGCATAGCTATCGTGTTTCCGGGCATGCTAGCCATATAGGCTGTATACTGTTGCGCTAAATTGAACTGCAGATTTGATAAGGCAGATTCAGTAATCGCCGCTATCAGCTTCATTTTCCTGCATGATTTGATAGAGGAATCAACTGACTCTTAAATTGTCATATGGTCTCCGGGGAAGTATCTATAGTAAACCTCATGTTTTATAATCTGTTAGAAGAGGTCTCGGCGTAAAGCGCAAGAAAGCTTGGTATCTGAAGCTATAGTGACTAAGGATACTCCCTGAGCATGCTAAATGTCTACCGACAGACTTGAGCAATATGGCTGTTATCTATGCAGAAATTGAGTCCACTAAATTTGTTATTGAGTCAATCCTGTAGTGGGTGTCGCAAGACGTTTAAAGATATTGGGGTCGAAGATAGCTGCTGATGAATAATACCGGGGTGGATTGGCCAGCAGTAAGAGCAACATTCATGAGATACGGACCAAATTCTTGAAGACTATTGGAGAGCGATGACACTTGAACGTTGAGCTTTGGGCCAATGTTGTGATGCGTTGCGGTCGAGGTGTCAAGATATCAGGCCGAATGAGCCCGTCCAATCCACCACCACGTTCCCAGCCACAAAACATTTCGAGGCATTGGGAATAAAATGGCTGCAGTAGGTTCTAATCCAGCTCAAACAAATAGTCTATCCCAGGTTATCTCTCCATTCATCGCAATCCTCGAACGGATGATTATATCTTAAGATCATGCGGTACACTGTTCAGTTGCGCGGCGCGTCGCGTCTTCATAAACACTGAAAAACAGACAGGCCACAGGTGTGAGCAAGTATTCGAAGTAGAAGACCTATAAGAGATTACTTGTGAGTCTCTATGCATAGGTTTATCTCCCTCTTGGCAGCGTGTGAACAATGCGAGATAAGACAAGGTAACACGGATGGAGTGTAGCGTCTCGCAGCCAGCTTTACATTGCTGTTCTCTTGCCTTAAGTACCTCTTATCTCATGCAAAGTTCAATATACATAATAGTCCCTGGCTGATATCGTATTGGAACCCAGATCAGCTTCGCGGAACACAGGAGATAGTCGCAGTAAAGTCGACGTACTTGCGTGCGCGACATGGCAGCTCAACAAGCGTTGTTGAACAAACTGTGAAGTGACTCGGTCAATCGACCTGAGATAGTATGGCATTCTTTGTACAATCTCTCGCGTTTACAGAGCCCGATGCTGATGTTGGTGAACTCGACGCTGTCGACTACGGTGATGGCCCTGATGTCTGATTGCCTGTAGAGGCGATCAGGATGGTGTTGGTCGTTTCAATGCAGTGGCATTCGGATCATAAGCCTGCCTTGGACCAGAGTAGTCATCGATGTTGGCGCAGTGCCAACCTGATTGCCAACAGTGAACTCGGTCAACGATGTTGATGCCAGGATTGAGATGCGATGATATGATATGCATCACATCTCCTCGTCTCTATGCTGTCCTCATTCTTATTCAAGCCTGCCAATGCTACCGCTCGTAAATAGCCATCACATCCTTCCATCATTTACACGTCACGGTCTATACTATCTGCCTCTCGTTCTCGACACTTCGTGCATAGCTGTTACGGTTCAGCTCACATGCTCCTATTTCTTTGGACCTTGGGTCCTTGCAATGACAGGATACTCGTACCCGCATCTACTTCTTGACTGGGAAAGCTGACAGATGGACATGTTGGGCTGTAAGGTCCTTGAGATGCCTGCACTGGTTTTACTTTATCTTGCCTTATATTTTCCTAATGTGTTTTAACACTTACTAACCAACGATAGAATCTCAGCGCGGCCCCATTGCCTGCCGAGCCAGCATCAGCTTATCGCGGCCCTTCCTGCGCATTCTGCCCCTCGATCCTTATCGCTCCTCAGGTCAAGGCAGAGACAGCTGCAGATCCTCTGGCCTATATGATCATAGCGCATCATCATCCCAAGGCAGGATTCGGCCATCTTTCTGCCCCTCAGTTGCTTTTCTCGCAAATTCGCGACATGGCCATAATCATCGGGAAGGAACAGCATCAGAGATCGCCAACATCTGGGGTGGCGGGTTTGCCAGAGACTTACTCTACTTACTAGTTCTTATTAGTCACTGCTTTCAGTAGCATTTGTCCATTGACAAGCTAGCTTAGCTTACCATCACATCTATCCCGCGCCACTTCCAGTAGATCTATTGACTACTCCCGATGCTTCGGAAGCCCCCGTAACAACATACCCCCAGACTCTCAGCGGCGAAGCTATCGAAATGCTAATACAAGATAGAAGATTCAGGTCTTTACGTATCAGTTCACCGACGGGGGGACACTGTAATCGATAAACAGAGAGAAGCACACCATATCCGAAGAGAGTGATGATAACAAGCCATCGTCGGCTGATCCCTCTCATTCACCCTCCGATGGAACTTAGGCGCAGGCTGGAGCCTTGTGAGCCTGTGAGGGAGAGGAGGAAAAATGTTTTTTTTTTTTTTTGCCTACCTAGGTATTTACTTCGAACTCACTTTCTATACCCACACCAGCGTCAATGTAACAAATCTAGCAAATTTCCACTTGGCCATTCACGTAGCCACCTGCCTGTGGATAAAAGACATAAATACAGCATAAACGCCCACTTCTACGTACTTCATTTCCGCATCCCTTTTTCAGCGACAATGGCTTCCCCAACGCCTTTTATCCTACCAACGCTACCGAAAGAATTGCGCGAAGCAATCTACGCACATCTGGAAAGCGACGATATCAAGAATCTACGCGCAACATGTTCGGCAATGGCAAAGCTCATCCCTTTAAGCTTTGACCGCGTTTATATCTCAGCCAACTCTCTCAATCTTAAAGTATTCCGCGCAATTGCAGATGATAAAACTATCCGTCACCAGGTCACTGAGATTGTGTGGGATGACGCACGTTTGACTACTGGACCAGAACTAGAAGAAGATCGGATGGAGTACGAAGAAGACGGCGTCGACCCCGATGATGTCGTGACCAATAATGGATGCCCCCTTTGGTTCGAAAAGGGCCGCTCTGATTATGGAAATGATGGGTCTTACATTCTTCCTGATTATCTCATGGGTATTGAAGAGTCCTGGGCCTATTACAAAGGACTACTCGAAGATCAGCGCCAGGTTCTCGCGTCTAATGCCGACATCAAGGCTTTCAAGTATGGCCTGCAGCGATTTCCCTCGCTTAAGCGAGTGACCATTACACCCTCCACTCATGGGAGAATACGAAACCCGCTCTATAGAACACCTATGATCAGAGCATTTCCTCGTGGTTTCGATTACCCTTTGCCTAAAGCATGGCCTTGGTATACTAATGAGCTGTCATCGCCTGTTGATGTGCTCCCGTGGGTGTCGGACGACAGTAGTCCCCACCAGGAGATGTACGGTCCCGATTGCACTGTTGAGAACTACAGGGCTAAATGGCGTGGATATCGGGTAGTGACTCGAGCCCTGGTTGAGCATGACGATCATTCTATCACCGAACTGAGCATCGGGGGTCATGAAATTGGAAGTGGACTGAACTGCCGTATCTTTGATCAACGTTGCGTTGAGTATGATGATCTAGTAACACTGCTAAAGCGTCCTGGCTTTCGATATCTCAGCCTTGATCTTTTCACAGGTCTTCTCGAGCGCGAGGACTGGGAGTCATATAAGAGCGGACTCCTTTACGATGCTTTAGCTCAAGCAAAGGATCTTGAGCACATATGCTTACGCAGTACCATGGAGATCACCGGTGGGTCAAGCGAACAACTTGACTGGCAAGATATCGAGAAATATGTCTTTCCGCTTCGGACTATCTTTCCTGTTGATCAGTGGCCACGGCTTCGTCATTTCGGCATCTCTAATATGCTCGTACAACACGATGACTTGATAGAACTTCTTTCCGCTCTGCCACGAACTCTCCGATCTGTTGAGTTACGCTATTTGGCATGGGGAAGTCTGGATCATGGAACTAGGGAGCTGCTGCCTAGTATGCGCGATGTCCTTGACTGGCGATCAAGGCCAGTCGAAGAAAGACCCACGGTCCACATGATCGTTTCTGGGATGCCATATGGCCAAGGAGATGCGCGCGGATGGTATGTCGAGATTGATGAGCTTGTCCATTCGGTTTTGTACGGAGAAGGGGGCAATCCCTTTGTGGAGCATCCGGACATCATATATCCTGGCCAAGGTGGCGTTAAGCGGGATATATTTAACCCTACGTTCAGAGTGCCCCATGTTGATAAGAATTTGTGGCTAGTTTAATGGCAGCCAATAATTATTCTCATACATTTAGTACTCTTTCAACGCAAATCATTATATATACGCTCAAAGAGGCACCATATCATAGGCTCTTGAAACAGAAAAAGTCATATTTCCTAATATTGCAAAACTATATACAAGAGAAATTATAAGATACCATTAAAGGTGGTCTTGCCTTGGCCCACCTGTTACTTACTGAGCTTATTATCTGTCAACAAGCTAGGCTTTGTGCCCCCTCTTTAGTACAGAGATTGATATCTAAACGCCAATACAGACATTGTAATCTGGCTGGAGGGCAGAACAATCATTTTTGACGGCAGGGTTCCACTTGTAGAAATCGTCAAGTTTGATCTTGTTAGCGTTCGCAATGGCCCAACAACCGTCACCCTTCTTCACTTTGTAGAATGACTTGCAGCCCATAACCATACCAGCCAGCGTTGGAGTTGGCGTAGTGATACCACCTGAGGTTGAGGTCTTAGTTGTGCGAGATGAGATTGAAGTCTGACTGGCTTTAACGCCGATACAAACCCAGTAGTCAGGCTGCAACGCAGAACAATCAGTTTTAACGGCAGGATTCCATTTATAGAAATCGTCAAGGTTGATCTTCTTGGCACTCGATATGGCCCAGCAGCCATCACCAGCTTGGACCTTGTAGAAGCTGTTGCAGTTCGACACCATCCCAGTCTGAATGGGTGACGGTGTGGAAGACGCAGTATTCGTAGCCGAGGCACCCGTTGTTCCGGACTTAGCGGTGGTGGTGGTGGTGGTGGTTGGGACTGAATCTTGATCATCGGGAGCATCGCCGTCTGGCCAAATTGAGACGCAGTACCATGTACCCATTGCGAGCCCAGTGCAGTCTTTTCCAATAGTGGGATTCATAGAAAAGAACTGGTCGATGTTAAGAAAGTACTGGGCCATAATGTTTTCGCACGTGTTATAAGACATAACCTGATGGTATCGTGTGCAGTTCGCTGGGGTTCCGGCCGCGAGAGGGGTAGGTGGCTGAATATCGACG